>CM051263.1:38489332-38516832 GCA_027921565.1 Artemia sinica | reverse complement strand
AAGTTTAGTGTTACCTATCCATAGCTAGGAGTCCAAGAAAAATTGCCTAATTTTCGAAAAGGGGGGAAACGCCCACAATAAGTAAAAAAAAATCGTAATGGAAATTGCACCATCAGATTCAGCGTATCAGGGAACAATACTGTAGAAGTTTCAGGCTCCCATCAGCAAAGATGTGGAATCACATTTGCCGGAAGAAAGATCATGGAATGTGTGATTATTTGTTTTTTGTTTTTTTGTTTTTTTGTTTGTTTTTTTTTTTTCTCCCAGGGTGACCATATCGAATGTACTGGTTCTGAAAGATCGGAAGAGAGTGAATTCAAACGGAAATTAAAAGTTTTAGCGCCCTTTTTAAGTGGACAAAACAATTGGAGGGCAAATAGTTCTCCTCGCACGCCCCCGTTTCCCCATAGTCATCCAAACAAGATTTTAAGATGGCGATTTAGTTAAGCATAGTTGAAAGATCAAATAACTATGCCTTTGGGGGTAACATAACCCCCCACGGCCCCCGGGGAAAAGTCCGTAAGCTATGAAATTTGCCCATTATTTACGTACAGTATTTGTTATTGGGAAGTATACTGACATTTTTAGAAGGGGGGAGGGGTTCTCCTGGGATGGTTTCCATTGAGATAAATTTCTGTTGGGAGGGAAGTTTCCAGGGTTGAACTTTCCAGGGGAAATTTTGCACTGGGGGATATGACGGAATTCCTATACGAAAACCTTTTTCGGAGCCTTACTTTCTTTTTGCCGACTCAACTTTGCATGTAGAGATGTTCCAGAGGAATTGTTCGGGCGAAATTTTTGGTGGGTTTAGAATTGTCTGGGAATTTTACTGGGGGATGGATATTTTACGTGGAAGGATCTTTCCGCGGACGAGCTTCCCGTTAGGGGAGTGAATTTTTCGCGGAAGAGAAGCCAGATTTACCATTATTATTTGAAAAACGATCAAAAATGGAATTTTAAAAAAACAAATTTTCCTCGATACCTTGGTCTTTATGCTAATGTTTAACGCAATTGTTATCGAAGCCGAATAAATGTTTTGAGAGGTAGGGAAGGAAACAAGTAGTGCCCCTCTTATTTGAAAACCTTGAATAGCCTTAATATGTCATTTTTCTGTTGTGTTGTTGTTGACGTTACGACAACAAAAAATATACTACTCAAAATACAAGGCGTTTCAAGTAAAGCCTAAATGACGTTCTGACCTTTAGAAGACTTTGCCTTACTCCTGTGTGGTAGTTTCTATCAGTTTTAAGTTACACGTGATTATTAGTTCTAATTTGCGTTTTTTATCTCTTTTATTCATTGATAGTGATTTACATTTGTTTTAATTTTGAATCATTATATGACTTACTTCTCTTCGTCTTTTGTTTTGATATGGCTCTTCACTTTTTTTTCCACAAATTTATTGCCGGAAAATTTTATTTTCCGGCTGTTTTCTTTTAGTTTTTATTTAACACAGTTTTTTTATTGGATAATAGTAGGAATAATTGTGAAGTTTTCCCTTCATTTTTTCTGCGTAACAATTTAGATATCATCTAACTATTTAAGTTTTGGAGAAAAATAGAATATGAGTAAAGTTTTTAGATATTGCAGATATTATATTTCAATGACCTAGATACACACAGTATCTTTCGATTTACCTCCACCTCTTCTCCTAAGTCAATACTTGAGCCTCCCTCCAAGATTCCCTGAAAGTTTCAATTCAATTCCCAAAGCCATTCCCGAGTTAAATCCTATGTGTAAACAACTGTTGATTTGCACAGGTCTTTGTCCCAGGGTCTGTTCTGTTTGTGTCATTCCCCAGGTTGCAAAATGACAAGGAAGGGGATTGGCTGCCCTGAATTTACAATTCCCGGAGACAAATTCATTGAACCTTCTGACTATTTTGAACATAATGACAATCTAAAACATTTGGTCAGATGTCTTGGAGGCTGCAAGGTGGGTTGCAAAAAAGAAAAGGAAGGGGGTTGGCTGCTCTAAACTCACTTTTGACGGTGGAAAAGGGCACTAGAACTTTCAATCTCCAGTTTCATAGGCCCATACTTATTTCTGAGATGGCGTAGACATGTGATTTACATACCCTGGGTGCACATAGCGTCTTTTGATTTAGCTTTACCCTCCTTCCAACTCATAACTCAACGTTCACTTGTCCTCCTCAACATGCCGTTTAAGTGTCAACTTAATACCCTAAGTCGTTCCCAAGATTTTGCAAAACGCTATTTTAACAACCTAGTAGTGTGTGGTGTTTTTTTTATTATTTATTTATTTATTTATAACACTCCTTAACCATATATAAAATATAAGCTTCTTAGGACTTTATCTTGCAAAAACGTTTTTTTTCACCTTGAGTGGACATAAAATCATTTAGCCTTTTCTCCGTCCCCCAGCAAAAAATTTGAATTTTTTGCCTCCTCTTCCTTCGTTTAATAGTAACTAAAAGTTACTAAAAGGTTAATAGTAATCATACATAAAGTATATAAGTCCCACAGGAGTCTGTTGTACAAAAATGTTATTTTTGCCTGGATGGGACACAAAAACTGTTTAAATCCTTTCCCATTTCCTCAAAGCTAAGTTTGAATTTCTTTTCTCCTTCGCCCTTTCGTTCTCCAATATCAATTGAAAGTTCCACCTCTATCCCTTAAGCAATTCCCAAGATGTGGCTGACTTGTATTTTCGATGGCCTGGCTATATGTGTATTTCTGTTCAATCCCCCCCCCCCACTCATGTCAAAATACAAAATACAGTCAACACCCCTACTCTCTAATGCTCCATTAAAGTTTCAACTCGATTGCTTAAGGCATTCCTCAGATATTGTAAGTAATTTGAAAAATTAAGTGCTGGGATAAAAAGCGATTGACCATATCAGAATTTTCAGTCGTTAGCTTTTTCTCTCTCTTTGGGTCGAAATATTTGTTTAGACCACAAAACGGCGTAAAACCCCGATTTGCTGCGGCACAATCTTTTTAGCTACTTGAAAAGGGCGCTAGAACTTTCAAACTCCGAGAGCATTCCTCCGGTTTTCTAGGACTTATGGTTTGACAAGAATATCCCTTTTCATTAATAAATAAAATTTGCATTAAATATGAACTCAATTTTACGTACTCAAGCTCGTCACTGCACCCGTAATTTAATGAAAAAAAAGATTTAACTAATTGATAAACAGATCTGTCAAACATTTTTTTTAATCGTTACACTGTTTATCATAGGCCCTTAATTTTGCCGACCACTGAACTCGAGGAAAAGTCATAAGAATTATATGAGTTTTAGGAGGGGGTGGATGTGAAAGCCCCCTCTTACACACACGCGTATTTTTAGGTTTCTTATTCATCAGTCCTCCTTAGCATAATGGCTAAGATGGTGCGGAATATAATTGCACACATAATAGGCATTGCGAATAAGATTTTCAGCAGTTAAAGTACTTATGTCATCCATAAAAGGATATACAAGTAACACCAATTTGTGGAGAACATTTAAAAGATGACATTTGAATAAAAGAAAAATAGGCACTCTAAAACGTGGTGTCTGATATACAAAAAGTTACCCTGTAGCGGTATTATTGGCATAGAGAATGAATTCTTAATTGGAACAAATTAGCTATCAGAAACATAGTTGATTGCGAAGAAATGAAGTGATAAGAATACTGATTCAAAGCCATAATTTAGGGTTAATTGATTAAAAGAGCAGGAAAAAAAAGACGAAGACCGGTTTCCTTTGCTGCGCACGACATTCAAATTGATGAAATCTTACTATTAGAGTCAACGCAGTAGCAGTGACATTAAAGAGCAATGGATCTTCCTTGTATTTTTGAATCATATATTATTATTTTTCTCCCGAATCCCTTCTTGTGGAAGAAGGGATCGTAGAGCTCGGGAAGTGGCTCATTCGATAGGAAATTGGGATTTATAGCATCCATTTTAAGAGCTGAATGTAATAGAAATGCCACCAGCCCCATCCCTTGCACTTTCGGGGTGGACATGATCCCCGCAGCCCTGGGACAAGGGTCGCAAATTATGCCTATTTCCAATTATTTACAAATAAGTTTCTTGTCGAAAAAGGAGGATGTGTACTCTTGGATATCCGATTGAATCGGAACTTTTAGAAATTGTTCCCTGTGAAAATAGGATGAAACATTTGGTAGGAGGGGGAGGGTGTTAGAAGGCCCAGAAATGGTCCAGAAAAATTCTTACTCCTTATCAGTTTGAAACTTGTAACAATTAGTCGTTGGGACAAGAGGAACCTAATGTAGAAAAAAATGCTTGGGGACATGCCTTCACCCAGAAAATAATGTACTGTCCAAAATGGAAGACAAAATTTTTAAAACGCTTGAAATTTTTCTTTTTAAGTGTTTGGAATATGGGGTTTATGCTGAAGCAAAACTATATATAACAAAACATCTTGGTTTCCCTAAAACGGGACCCAAAATTTGGAAGAAAACTGTTTCTCCGAACGGCTTGAACTTACAGTTGCTAGCTACTGGACCAAGACGACCCAACGGAAAAACAGGAAAAAACAGAAGATTGCCTGAAAGTTGGACCCAAATAGGGGCCAAGGGGATCTCAATATAAAGAAACCACTTTGGTTTTTGGAGGGGCAAGGGTACCCCTAAAAAGTACCAAATTGTTTTTTTATCGGCTTAAAACGGCTTAAATCTTTAAGTAGGTGGGCCATGGAGGAACCAATGTGAAAAAAAAAATCAAAAAAGAATTTGGTTCCCCTATAGTTGGACCCAAACAGGACAAAAAATTTGTTTTTGTTGTAGCACTGGACCCCAAATATGGTACTCAAAAAAGGTCAAAAATGTTTTTCTTAATTGGCTTGAAACTGAAAAGGACTGTTGGCTGAACTAATAGGACTTGTATATTTTTGTCTGAAATATAGAGGGTGCTGGGAGGCCCAAAAATGGACCAAAGACCTTGTTGTTCCTGATCAATTTTAACTTGCAGCCATAAATCTCCTGGCTAAGTGAAACCTAAAATTAGTAAAAATAGATCGAGACCTCCAAAAATAGGGCTCTAAAAGGGCTAAAGCTTTTTTGGTTCTCGTCAAAACTTGCACACTCTAATGCATTTGGCAAGGGACCCCCAGTGCACAAAAAAATATCCCCAAAATATGGCAAACACTATTCTTCTTCGAAGAACTTGAAACTTATACTCGTAAGTTCCTGGACCAAGAGCATTCACATACACTCACAAACACACACACAAACAAAATAATGATAACAGTAATATGTTGGTTACACAAACCACCAGAAGCTGAGGCCATATTTTTTGTTTTCTGTTGACTTAAAACTTGTGTTTGAAATTCCGTGGGTCAAGAAGACCTCAATCCAAAAAAGAAAGGAAAAATTTTGTTTCAGCTGAATATTGGGTCCTAAAAAAACTAAGTAACTTTTCAGTCTGAAGACCCTGAAATTTGAAGCCACAATCCCAGGCCAAACGGAACCGAAGGTATGAGAAAAATTTAGCTTTGGGGCACGGGTCTCCTCAAAATTGCAGCTCTAAAAAGGGCCGAACCCAAATTTTGTTTCCTGGGCGTCTTGAAACTTACACTCGTAGGATCCCGGGTCAAGGGGCCCATAATATGCAAAAATAAAATATATTGAGTGGAGGCACAACACCTAAAACACAAATCTTTGTCAATAAGGCACAAAAGATACCCTTAATTTTAAAGGGTTTAGAAGGGGGTAATGGCCTTAGTCTTGAATGTGGTTAGTTCTAACAGGACCCATCTATTCATTCATAGCAGTGTCTGTTATCTTTGTGTTTGATGTGATTATTCGTTGCAACTTATGTCCATTTTGGGTTTCATTTATTCTTTCACTGTAATTTGTATTAGTTTTAAGTCTGAGCCTTTGTATGGTTTTATTTCTGTTCGTTTTAGGTTTTAATGTGGCTCTTTATTTTTCTTTGAGTAGATTTTTTTTGGAAAATTCTTTTAAATTAATTGTAGAGATAAAGGACATGTTGGAGCTTGTGAAAAAAGGAATGATTCAAGGAATTAAAATCTTTACGATTGGAAGTACAAATTGGGTCCCTGAACGAATCAATATTTACACCCCCTCCCACCTCTATTGTCAACTTTTTACCAGAAAGGTAGAAATGTTGATATTGTAGCCGGAATTTCGTAACGATTCTCAGTCTTACTTCAAGAACAAGCCAAGTCAAAGTTGCAAAATTTCATGCAAGATTTAGCTGATTTCCGACACGGTGCGAAAGTGAGCTACGCCTGTGTTAAAACGAGCCAAAAACCTCTACAGATACATGATTCTCTGCGATATAGGTTTGACTTGATTGTTCGTTTTAATTTCTGTCCGTTTTAGTTTTTATTAACTCATTTATAATAGTGGCGAAGTTGGACTTCTTACTCTTCTAACTTGTTTACTTTTGTACAAACTTTTGCAATTAATTTTGTAAAATCTTTATTTTTATAATTACTTTTTACTTTATTGGACTTCTTTTTTAATCATCCGAGAAATAGGAGACAACTCCACATTAGCCTACAGTTTACCGTTTTAAAAAGAGAAATACGAAAGTTTACCATGGTTTGCCCTCTAGCTTCGACTTAATAGAAGGATTCGTCTAATTTGAAGGAAATAAGTCCCATAAATTATAGTTCTTTCCAGGAGTTAGTTATAGAAGTTAGACTAGTTCTATCTGAAAAAAAAATTCTCAGTCTCAGCAGTAAGTTTTGAGGAAAGTTCAAATAGTATCCCCATGATTACTTTAAAATCACACATACCCAGGATTTTCAAGCCACACAAAGCCAGGAATTCAAAGTCACACAAAGGAATGGTTTAAATGGCCAGGTGTTACGTCAGTAGGGGAAAGGATGCTATTACAGGACGAACAACTGGACGAACAAGATCACAAGCCTATTTCTAGACCAATCAGAGAGTTACAATACTACTGGGACGAAGTGACATCACTTGACTTCTAGGAATTTAGCATGGATTTGCGCAATAGCCCCAAGCGCTCATAGCAACCACCACTACTATATGGAAGGATTTTCAGTATAGTTTATATTAGTGTGAGGATAGAATTCAAGGAGTGAGAACAGTTTAACTATACTCGTTTATTTATTTTTCAAGATATACATTTGCAATAATGAGTGGTACTTTTACACTACTAGAAGTTGATAGTGGAGCTGGTAGAAGCAGTAGCAATGATACAAGAGTACCAAACATTGCGGTAAAAATCACAAGAGGATCTCGACTTTGTCTTGAATGGGATGAAGTATATGCAAGATACGTGCGATCTTTGGGTAAATTTAAATTAGAGGACCAATTATGCTTGGCTGCGAAAGTCGATATAGTACATATACATTGACTTTAAAGTGCTTTAAATGCAATAGTGAAGCATATTCAGGACAATAAGTTAAATCGGTAGTTGTATGTATAATATATTATTGTTGTAATGATGCTTACACACAATGAAATTGTTTGGAAATCAAAAATGTTCTCTTTCTTTTAGTTAGATTTTTTTAAAGTAGGTTATCGACTATTGTTGAAGTAGGACAAATCGTGGTTAGTCTAGAATCAGCAGTGAGAGTGTTAGGACTGAAAAATGAATGAATTTGAGAAATAAAGAATTATGTCGAATCTTGTGATTATGGAAAAACACTTGATTCTAGATGATGATTTTCTCGAGTTATCTCTTCAACGGAAAATATTTTCTCAGGGAATGCTTGTCGAATGAAAACTGATTCTTCATCATTAGACTATTGTATGCAGCTTTTACGACGTAACTCAAAAGCATTTACTCAATTTGTTGATATATTAATTGAAACAAAGTTACTCCTCTCTCTCCCTCCCTCTCTAAAATTTATCGAAAGTATGTCGGTTTCATTTCAGCTGTGAGAGAGTTGACACTGGAAACCAAAAAAAAAAAGTTCTATACATGTCCACTATGTGTGTATACTCTTGGCAGTTGGTCATCATGTGAGAATTGTACAATTATTGATGAGTATAATGAAAAGTGCTAATTATGCAATCCATGTAAGTTACATTGAGGATATGCAGTACAAATTAAAGGCTGTAATTCATGTCTTGAAGAGATTTGTAACTCTCACCCCAGAGGGCAACTATACTCCAATTGTCACTATGACAAATGTGATCAGTGGGAGAATACTTATCCTGGTATGATTGGAAAGAACCCTAAACGAGATTTTAGTTTATTTCTACGAGATTGGTATCGTCGTGGTTTTAAATTATTTTGAGAGGAAAAATCAGGTCTATGATTCAACTGTTGGGGTAACGAGACAATTTGATTTCTACGTGATCGTTGTGACGACACTGCCTATTATGACTATAAACCTAGTGATTTTTATTTGGCTATTACAGAATGTGATTCACCATTTGAAAACACTATATGTGATATTGCTTCAAATAGACAAATTGAAACACGTGAATTTCACAATATGAATGCAAATAGTATCATTGACTATAGAAAGAGATATGATAAGAGTGAAGTTACATTGTACTATAGAAAATATGACCCTGACTTTGCAGCCAATCAAGATCAATATACAGTGAATTCAAATGATCTACCAGCATTAGTGGTTCTCGACAGTTGCCTATACACAGAAGAAGAAGAAAAATAAAGTGTAGAATAAAGACATTATTATTTTGTATATACATTTTTATTAATAAACAAATTTACATACATTTTTAAAACACTTAACTCGTAGGGCACTAAAATAAATATTAAACAGGTCTGAGAGCATATTTTCCACCATAAAGTCATTCAGACGTGAATTGTCTGCGTAAATGTTGATAAACTGCTTGTAAGTATAACCGCGACATCAGAAGACGAAATATAGTGGCGCATGAAAACACTTTTAGTCGTTAGATCCTTCACTCTCTCCCGGTTTTCAATACTAGTTTTCCCACTGCTTTCAACATAGTTGTTGATGTGTGGATTGTAGAATGTATAGGGTATGCCGAGAGGATCAAAACATTCAATAGTCTTCGTTGTTGGAAAGATACAAAACCAATGACCGGTATTCACATTCAACGGTCCACTATTAACAATGATTAGGGTATTGTTTACACTTTAAGTTTTTCCAAGGAAGTCCGATGGTAAACAATAGGATCTGTATTTGGACATATAGGGGTCAATATTAAATACACTGATTATTTGACAAGTGTTCATGGTGCAAGGTCTAGTAGAACACTGCCCTCGGGAGTGATTTCCCAATAGGTTTCAAATTGATTTAACGAAATTAGTGCGATACTCTCAGGTAATGGGTCGGCAAATATACACTCTAAACGCACACTTCCCATTCGTACTGTACTCATATCTTGAGTGCCAGACAAGTCTATTACAATGATACCATGTGTTTTAGCGAATATTTCTTCGGTTATACCATTTTCAAACAGTTGTGAATCATGAAATAGGGTTTGCATCGTCAAATCATACAATGTCCTATAGGATTTATCAAAAGACAAATTGTAGAGTGGGATTCCAATTACTTCACATACAAGAGATGAAAGCCCAAACATCTCAAATTTATTTGGACAACCTATCCACGAACCTATCACACTAGTTGTTTTTACAAATGCCAATGCTAAGTGGATGGAATTTCGCCATTGATAAAGGATAAGTCGGTAAAGGTGCGCAGGCCTGTGGCAATTTGAACTTGATTGGTGATGGTATGAGGAACAAGTAGTTTAATATTATTTCCACTGGCTCTCAGTCTCTCCACTGCCAAAGCAACAGAACGCATAACCTGCTGCTTTCGTACATGTGGTATTGCCGAGGTGAGAGAGAGAGAGAGTTACGTCAGGATTGGCAGGAAGTTTCTTTCGTAAAATGAAATTGGATGGAGCAAGCGTCGATTTTATATCCACTTTAATATTTGGTGGTAGCCATTGGGGTATATTAAATATCTCATGATATATTTTTCCAAATAGATGTAATTCACTAGATGTAGCATTTTTAAGTGCATCTGTGCTTCCAGTTTCTGTAATTTATTCCTATTCATTGGAGGTGCCTTTCAAATCCTTGTATGACTTGGGTGTCATCAACATGAACTGCATTTAGCTTGTATAATTTGAGAGATTGTTGCTTGTGCTGACCAGTTTTCCATTTATGTAGACACTGATTTGTCGAAATAAATTATGTAATATACAATTTTCATAGGATATTCCATCAGCACGAATTGGCATTCCATTGTCGGATTTATTGACTATCACATGTAAATCTATAAATTTCGAAGACATATCCATAAAGTAGTCTTCGTTGGAATAAATTTGAAAGTGGATATTATCGGAGAATGGTTGTTGTGGACAGAATTGTTCATAGTATCCATGTTTTATACTGACATCGACTTTTCCTTTATTGAATAGATTTAAAGATGAAGTGATTGAAGGATGGGAATCCCTATGTGGTAGATATGCCATTGTTCAGTCTATGAAAAGAAATCCAGTCTCGATCTAACAATGCTCTTCCTTGGACTTCTTCTTATTCTACTGCTTAATGTACTTGTCGTTTTTTCCTTCTTTTCTTTGACAGGAGTGATGTCTTTCGTTTCTGACTTGAGTAGAGACTGATGAGTGATGCACTGTTTCTTAACCTTTTTAAACCTTTTCCATTTTGTCGAGATTTCAATTGCTCGCCCAGGGTTCGCGCACTGGACCTAAGATTGTTCGAAGCACTCTTTTTTAAAATCCTTGCCAGAGCCCCAATCGCATAGTGTAGAGGATGCAAAATCTGTCGCAGACGGTACAATATATTTTTTAGCCAGAGGTAGTGCAGAGCGAAACAGCTTAGCAAACCAACTGCCAAGACAATAGCCAGACATTGATGAAAGCCCTTTGTAATAGTCCATTCCATTTTCCAGTTGTCTTGGGCCAAGAGTAGCAACATAGCAGTCAATATTAGGACAAATGAATACCACTTTCCTATTAGACATCTTGTGTTTTTAACACCGACAACGATGGGTCGAAAATTGCATGTAATCACAGCCAAACCTTTTGATATTGCTAGAGGATCACCTAATTCAGTTCTTAGTGTTAACTGGCAGAGTTCCAAATAGGAAGTGTTTAGAGAGATATAGTGAAGATATTTTATGTTGTAATGATGAATATGATCTTGATGAACTCTTGATGATGAGCTCGTTCAAGAACTTCGTAGGAGGGGAACATTGCTATTGCCAACTCTGGATATTTCAACAAATGAAGAATAAAGAAATATACAAGTGTCCGAGGAGAAGGCAGGTGGGTATTCAGCAAAAATAACACTAGTGCTTTTGGCACATTTACCATTGATTATATTGAGTTAGTTTAAAGACAAGAACATATTTTAGATTATCGTTGAGAATACTCTTTTCATTGGCAATGGGTGAAGTAATGTAGATTTTGCCCTCTTACTTTGAATAGTTGAAATGAAAGGCTCCTTTTTTACGACCGGAAATTCTTTTATTGATAGAACGACACAAGTCATTCATACAACCGAGTTCGTAGTATGGTAATTCAACATAAGAATAATCCAACCAGTTGACCTTTTGAATTTTATGTTGTTCGCTAACAGGTGGCAGCAAATCACAGGGTCTAATTTTTATATCATATATGCGATATTTTCTAAGAATATCATAGTTTTCTTAGAATACAGTCGACAAGAGCCACTTCATACGCACCGTCAAATTTGATGGTATGAGAGAGTTTCGTCCAAAAATCACTTGTTTTATTCAAATCATTGTAGAGAGGGTCGGAGACATTGGACGTGAATGTCACATAGAAATCATTTGGCATTGTTAATGTCTTCAACTGAAACCCAAGAATCAAAATCAGAGTTGTATCCTAGCCAGCGAACAAGCAACTGTCTCTTGCCCCTGCGAGTACAACTCTTTAATATCTTTTCAATTTGATAAATTTCACTACTGTTTCTAAAGCTTTGTAGTTCTTAATCATAAAAACTGCCAAAAATCTCATCATCTTTGGTGTCTCAGAGACGATATGTTATAGGTTTAGTGTCTTGGATTTTTGACACTTTGAAAAGTTTAGCGGACCATAAATAATTCTCTTTTTCAAAAATATTGCTGGTTCTATTAATTCGAACAGTATCACCAACATTGAATTTTTTTCTTTGTACCTTTCTTTCATTGGAATATTGTTTAAGAAAAGTTTCAAATGTATTTTCACTGCAATGAACTTCTTGAGGGATAACACTGGACAGAGATTGATGGGGTCGTTTGTTATATATTTTAACTTTTTTTATCTAAATCATGAATAAAAGCAGCAGTATTTTTCTGTGTACAATGTCTTGAAATTAATAGACGAATCATTCTTATCAATCCTTCAGCCAATGCAACCTTTATCGGACTATGAATATGATAGAGCTTTTTATTATATTTCAATAGAACCTTTTCCACATGTGGATTAACAAATTCAGTACCATGATCACTTTGGATTTTTTATAGCAATGATGTTCAAGAATTCTTTCTAAAGCTTGAGCAACATCAACACCTCTCTTTGATCGCAAAGGAATAGCATATGCATAGCGACTAAAGACATTGATTGCTGCTAGAATATATTTGTAGGGTGTATTGTGTCGTCTTTGAATCTAATCTAGAGTTAAAATATCAGCTTGCATTATTGCAATGGGAAAAGGGCTTTAGTTTTGTCGATAGTGTTGGCCACCAAGGCTATAATTTCGATATAGAATGTAATTCAGTTCATTTTCTAGATACTCTTTTGAATTTTAAAGTGCTATTGACATCGCCACTGACGTCAGAGGCAACTTTAGAACGTGTTTTGGGGGAACTTAGACTTCCGACTTCACCAATATTTTCATAGACATGTTTTAAAACTTCATTATATTTTGAACGCAAAAACGTAGTGTAATGCCTGCTACCCTTTTGCACACTGGAGGTTGGTGTTTGTGACGGTGAGTTGATATCAATACGTCTTCGCTTTTGTCTAGTAAACACCGTTGTCGGTGTTATCAAATCATTGCTTCTACTGCTACTAGGAGTGCTAGTACTTTCCAAGATTGATCTAAAATCTTCTTCTTTTTTTAGATGGTGTTGTTAATACTGTTAGAGGACTGACAGCTTTGTTTTTGCAAGCCAAGGCACGTAGAGTGGAACGATGTTGCTTTGTCTGTTGTCTAACACCTTCTGGCAACTGTACATTTCACTCTGTTAAATTTAAAGAAAGTTTAGATGTTAGATTAATAAATTCTTTGTCAACACCATGTTTGAGTATGGTCTTCCTGTGTGGTGGTTTTGAAGTGCTTAGAACGGATAATAAGTGTCTATTTTCGTGTAGTTTCTTCATTGTCATGATGGCAACTAATAGCCTTTTCTACTGTTCACAGGAAGATATACCGTAATTTATGGTCGAAAATATCTGTGACTAAACGCAAATCCTCGGGTATATTCTGATTAAGATCCAACAGAATGTAGCCGTAGGGCTTATTTGTTCCCTGACTGTACGCTGAAAGTAGACATTTTGGAACACTGGGATGTATTTGTTTATTGAGACTTTTTAGAGACTTTGAATCACGAAGAACTCGGTAGATAATATAGTAGGTGCAGTTCAAAGCAAGGGTCCTCATACACTTGCTCTGATGAAACCGAGTGTGTAGAACTAGGGTTATGGAAATGTGTTCATGATGAGAGCGAACAGTAAACAGTTGTAGCTTTTCCTATGAGCATTGTTCAATGGATTAAGCTAAATAATCATTAATCAGCCATGAGTTTGGCTCAATAATATTGAGAACACCAAGTCCTCGTATGAATTGTATTGGCATAGATGTAGCAGCAGCAATAGTTTTATTTGTTCATAGGACTCTTGCCAAATACTATAGCAAAAGTTTTTTTTTTTGGTTTTTTCAATAAAAATTTTATTACAATTTTTAATTATTTTAGCTAAAAGTGTCGTTTCCCCCGCCATCGACGGACCACAGAGAAACGATCTGAAGGTTTTTTTTTAAATTGATATATACTGCTGTTGATGCAGTTGGACTACAACTAACTATAAACCATACTTGTATGATGAATAAATAATAATAATTCCCCCCTAGACTAGAGCAGCATCTACCTAGTACGATATTCAATAAATACAACAACAATTCAAGAATCATATTTTTCTTTTATTAGCGACGCTTATTTGACAATAAAGACAATAGCAAACACTATTTACAGCATTTAAAAGATGGGAATTCCCCCCCCCCCCCCCGAGTAACGGTTGGCTGGACCAGGACCCCCCCACCCCCAACATCCAGGGGGCGGAGGCTGGGCCGGGTTGGACCCCACCCCCTGGAGGCCCGGCCGGAAAGCTCGGGGTGACCCACTGCGGTGGAAACAAAATATGTGTACAATAGTAGCAAAAGTTAAATGATGATGACGATAACGTTAATGGTGACGATGGCAAAATGGAATGTATATTGTAGGGAAATTGTTGTCGTCCAACTCACAAACCTACCAAGTAGTATTTTGAATTTAGGTTAATTTATCCAGACCGAGTTGTTTTCTATACTCCATACATTCAACTCGATTTAAAATACGGTAGTGACCATGGGGGAGTACCTTCACACCATCCTCACGTACATAGACCTTGTAGGATATAAAGACATGGCATTTTCCCCCCTCTAACAGTGTAGTTCTTAAATTGTAGAGAGGGAATTGCCATTACTTTTGCTCTTGGCACTAAACTACTCTCCACACAATTTTTGTAGATACTCGTGTCGAAATTATTTTTTACAAAGTGTGTAGGCACCCCTTTGAACGCTTGTTTTATATCCTTATTGTGTGTTTCCACACAGTATACTTTATGACCGGGGAAAATCTCATTAGATATTAAATCGCTCCCCGTCTCAGATATTAACATTACCAATTGATTGGGGGCCTGGCGTTTTACCAACTCAGGATAGACGCTCTCATTCAAATTCGTGTAATCCATCTGAGAGCTGATGTGTGCACCATTTTCAAAATCTTTCAATAAATTCCTCTGTTTTAACTTTTAGTAGGAGTAAATCTGTGTCTCCATAGTACACAAGAACTTCCCCCTCCCTTGGCCATTGTACCTTACACAAATTGTGAAAGAATGGCAACATGAGTTTCTTGGAAATTTCCAGTACTGAACTCCCCCCGCGATATTCTTATTCATAACGACATTTCTCTTTTTTCTGTGTTGAAGAACCGTATTCGGGTCTATGACAGTGAATGATGTGAAGTTTGGGTCTGCAATAATTCGAGCGTATTCTCTGGGGCAGGTTACGACGTCACAACGGGATCTGTTTCGTACGCTTTCATACATTTTCCCAAAAGCTGAACTTAAAATAAGTTTATAGATTTCCTTTACTTTTTGCATGTGAACGTTTACTGAAAAACGTGTCGATAAACGTTTTTAAACAGGGTTTCTGGTCAATTTGAAGGGCTCTGTGTATCTTTGTAACCCTGAAACCGTTGGTCACCATCTACCGCAATAGTACAAGGTGAACAACAATATTCTGTTTTGGTTCAAGATCTGCAATTAGATTCCACTTGGACGGGGTCTGATGCATGCGTATATCCTCGACCAAAGACAAATTGTATGAACTCAAAGAGTCCTTGGTCACCGGTCTATTTACACACGGAAAAAAAAATCTTTGACGGAGTTGTGGAGCTCCATTGATATGTTACCGTCAATTTCAAAATTCCATCCTTGGGGTTCATTTTCCTCGACATTGTGAATGTCGGGGTAATCTAAGGCACAAAGAGTTTCAAGCCATTTTAATTGCTACGCGGTACACTGTAGTGAGACATTGCCGAGGGATATAGAGAGTTCATGTCTAGAAAAAATCATTGGACTTTACACCGCCGCCGCCGTCAACAGAGTTCTGTCCAGTTGGATTAGTTGTCAAGACACGGTCCCCGTGAAAAACTTATCCCCCCTCATAGACCTTTCTACAAATAAGTGTTTATCCACATCTGTGATCAGACCTATTTCCTCCCTAGTGATTTTTAGAATTAAATCCATCACCAGGTGTGGTGTTGAAAAATAATACCCAATGTCCAGCTCGAATTCAGAATAGATTTGGTTCGTGTTCTTGCAGACATCATCTAAAAGAGTTAACACATCGCTTGCCAAGTGCGTTCTACAATAGTCCCAACCATTTTTACAGCCCCTCTTAACCCAAACTCTCTTGGCAGATTCATAGTCTTCGGCAGTGCATTCACTATCGGTAAGTGAATTACAGAATGCTTCATTTGGAGGGAGTTTCCCCTAACTTAACCTTACGCCAGAGTTACAATAATCATATACAAATATGCCTTTACAAGTTACTAAATCATATATTTCATTGCCGGGAAAGCGTTGTTTAAACAGAGGGAAACTATCAAAATTGTCACTTTTCTGCACTTGGATAAGTTGGCTGAGGGATTTTGGGAAAAAACTATATGAATCTAAAAAACGGATTTTATTCAAACAGGTGCCCTTTATCCACTGTTTGCCACTTTAATTCTAAAACCAACAACTTCTAAGCTGATTTGGGTATAATATTATAGGTAAACTAGTTATCTAGTCTTAGAATATCTGCAACTCCCTCCCTGTGCATACGTGCCAATGCCGGTAAAATAAATTTCAAATCATAATTTGAATTGTCAATGAAAACCGGTATAAAGAACTGCTGGCTCACATTTACATTGCACGATTGATGTGCTACGCCACGAAAATTACTACCCCCTGAGAATATTTCCTGCCATAAATTGTCGTGGTGACAAACTTTCCCCTTCCCCCCTTAGTATTTTTTCCCCTTGTCCCTTTCCCCTTAGTCCCTTCTTCAAATTACCCTTTACATAACCAACATATTTTCTTATTTTTAATTGCTAAGCGGTCCTCTGCTGATAGTATCATTGGGTAATGTGTATATCGCAACCGGGAGATTGTCCTATTCGCTGTGATGCTTAATTTAGTCAATGCTTTGACCATACAATCATTCTCCCCCATGTCTCAACTATTTCTAACAGACGCATAATGTTACTGTCGTCTCTTCGAGCATGGGCATAGGAAACTACAGTAGATTGATGTTCTTTGATACGATTTGGATATTGGGGGTCGTTCGAATCTGTGAGTTTAGCTTCACAGTCCAAACTGATTTTATCACTTTGCATAAGTGTATTCTGGAAATTTCTAAACCGTAAAAATGATCGGTCACCAGTAACTGTCTCCACAGATAGATAGCCGTGTCGTTTGCAGTGTTTCACGTGATTCTGTAGATTTAAATCATTATGAAATTGGGACAAACACATTGGACAATTGTAACGTACCCTTCTAATATCCGTAATTTTAATAATCTTCTAATATCCGAACTCTTCTAATATCCGTAATTTTGTAAACGTAGCCAATTGAATCAGGTTCACTAGGTGGTGCGTACAAAAACCAAACACAATGCTTCACAGATTCAATCGACGGCGCTCTTACTAGAAATACTACTTCCTTTTTATTAGTACGTGCTCCATCTTCAAATTCCGTTTCGTATTCTAGCACTGTAACACCAAACTTTAAATGCGCGTTTGCCCGTTCAAAAATATCTATTCCTTTGAGTGTTACAATAAATTGATCTGTTAAACAAGTGAAATCTTCTCGGGGGAAATTAGACCCCTCTTTACCATGTACGGCCCACTGGTCCAAATTTGTCTTAGTACCTTTATTTTTAGAGGTTGGAAAGCCGATATAAGAAATGCATACATGAAACAGTTTTGGCCTTTTTCGGAACAGATTCATTAGACACCCTTGTTCCTTCTAAATCAGGATTATATTTTAAATATATTGATCTCTCAGACGCCCCTCCTCTTAAACTAAAATCTTTTTAAAATTTTTATATATTTACACTTAAATTTTCAACAAATAAAACCATAGAACCACTACCCTTCTTATTATAATTGTCCAGATGAGTGACAAAATTGTCTACTAAATCCAAGAAAACATTCTCATAATTCCCCAAATGAGAGTGAAGCACTGACATTTCACTGTGCACATAATGAAAGTAGACTTCACCGTGATTTTCATTTAAATATAATATCTTTAAAACTATTGAGGCCTTTATGCTGTCTCGCCCTCCCCACCTTTGAATTTAGTGTTCAAGAAGTGCTCAAATCTTCTCCACATATGTATGGATAATATTTATTGGCTCAATTATAATAACCCTCAGCCATCAGTGTATTAAAGGGATCACCGAATGTCGCGGTAAAAACGTCTATCGTATTCAGGATTGAATTTGTTTGCTAAAATTCGGGTAGTGGTGGTAAGAATTGTATATCACCATCACCACTACATCCCCCTCCCCGCCACTTTTTGAAACATCAATTATAGGGTTGGTGTGTGGAGTGAAATCCCTCAGGCCACTTAACATGGCCTCTAACGCGTTAGGACTATGTGAATCAACCCAAGCGAGTTTATTTTCTTCTTCAATCAAATTCGGTTGAAATGGGTTATGTCCATTAAATCTGTGGGGAAAGGACCTAATTTAAATCACGGGTAAAATTATCTAAAATTTGTATGCTGTTAGGACTCAGCCAAGCTAAATCGCTCTCTAGCTTATCTTGATCTGAACTAACTTCATTGCTTTGTTCAACTGTGTTAAGATCTACATCTAAAGAATTATTAGCCCCACTGAAATATTTTCCTAAAAATTTTTCTGACCATTCAGAGTCATCAATAATGCCAGAAGGTATATCATCTAAATTAACACTACCGTCACACTCCCGTAAACATTTATCGTACCCTTCATCGATAGGTGGTGTTCCAGTGACATGAATGTCAAAAAACTCCATTGGCGCTTCAATTAAAACCGTCTCGTTAATGAGGTCAGATAATTCTAGGCTTGACACTTGGGCTGGGTGGAGAAGGTAGTGATGATGAAATGTCATCCGTTCTAACCTATAAAGAAAATAGCTTAATTTCAAAGTGTGTAAATAACCCTATTTTTAAATAAGTTAAAAATTCGGATTATTAGTTTACTATATTTTCAAATCATTTAAAACACATGCATCATAATAAAAAAAACACGCTTAGCAGTATTAGTAGTAGCAGTAGTAGTAACAGTAGCAATATATATCAATATCTGTGTGCATATAGTGTCATTTGGTTAGTTCACTGTCCCCCCCCTAACCACTCTATACATATCCTGAGAGTTTCAATTTAATACCTGTATTACTGATATATCATATTTACAATCTAAATGAACATAATAGGTTCTGATTTTGTCCGACATTCCCTGAAAGTTCCATCTTAATACTCTTTATCTGTTTTGTAAAACCTAGGATCTTACATAGTTTGAAAGGGACAGTATATCCCTTTCAGGTCATCTCCTATCATGGGACGAAACTTATTCTGATAGAAAAGTTGTTTTGATGATGATCGTAGAGGCAAGATGAACCATTTGTAAATAAAGCAATTTTTACTCTTTTTTTACTTGAAAAACAACAGTATGTTTTGATAATATATAAAATTGTCATTTTGCTTCAGAATTATAACATGGTCCTTAAATTCAATGCGTGTGCATTATTTTTTTGTTTTTGTTTTTTTTTGCGAAACTTATGCTAAGCTTGTGTGCTAATTCATATGATTTAGCACGCCGGATGCATGGATGCATCTGGCAAGGATTCAATAATTACAATCTGTTTACCAAGGTGATTAGATAAGCCTGAAGTATTACTGTCAAAGGATAGTGTTTTATTTCCTTTGGGAGAATAAACCGCTAGCGGAAATATCAGTAAATTTAACTTATATTATTTGCTTCTTGTGAGACCATCATGTTCATTGCCTGTTCACTTTCTTGTATATAGGGTCTTGTATTGTCGGTGAGGGCATTCTCGCCAGGTATAGAGGATGTACAACATGCAGCATATTTAATGACAGAAGGACGTCACTGATTTCCATCCTCAATCCGGGCCTTCTTTTCGGGGGGAGGAGGAGTGGCGCATTCTTCAAAATTATTTTTAAAAAGAAATTAGATTATAGTTTTTATTTGTAAAAGCCATAGTGAAAAAAAAATCGTCCCCCTTTTACAAAGCCCATCCCCCTCCCCCTCTTCTATATCAATGCAAATTTTTTTCTACTCTAATGAAAATGAAATGCAAATAAGACATCTGAAGTTCAAAAGGGTGAACTGGTTTTAAAAGTCATTCTCTCTAACGAAGATAACTGTTCTTAGATAATGGGGTGTAAAAAAAAATTTGACATATTGTACAGTTCAAGCAGACAATTTGTTATTACGATTTGGTGAGGTTTTTAAAAAATCAATGATTATGTGTAAAACAATTTTTTTCTTATTTTTGTATAATAACGAGTTTATCAAAGTTGAATGAAGCCATTCATACACTATCGGATATTAAGTCTAAAACTGAAAAAAGTTGAAGTAAAGATTTTTTGCAGTCATTAACCATTATGAGATAGTCAATAAGCATTAAAGAAATTGTGTTTCTAAAAACAGAATTAAGTGGGGATAAATTTCATTGTTAGTCTAGGCTACGCTATAGACCTCCAGCATAAAGCCTTCAAAATGCTATAAATGCTAGAAATGAAGAATTTATAGCTAAAAAGGCTTGATAACAGGCTCCCATTATATAGACCTATAATTAGATAAAAAAAAGCTCATTAACACACACACACAACTTATAGACCTAGAATTTACATCAACCGACATTTTCACTGTTAGGCTAGACCTCAAATAAATTAGTGTGTTCAAAGAAAAAATCTTACCAAGGTTACATTTAATATATGCTTTACGCAACCCCCCCCCCACAATGTGCAAATATGTGCACCAAATTTGTTTCTAAAGTATTTTTCATCCATTCTGTATTTTATTAAGTAAACTAGTCTTTTTCATGTGTCTCCATATAATGCAATAGTACCCACATCTCTCAATTAATTATATATAAAATAAAACTTACGATATAAATTTGCGTAGCAAAAACATCAATATTCTCCTTTTTATACAGTGTTTATTCTTCAATGGCTTCAAAAGAACTGATATATTAGGCAAGAAGTGCAAACCACTTATACAGCTGGAATCATAACAAAAACAGGTGTTGCATAATTCAATTTCGACAACGTATATTGCGTAAATTCAAGCTAAATTCCTAGAAGTCAAGGGATGTCATTCCCGTTAGTATTCTAGTCCCTCTGATTGGTCTAGAAATAGGCTAGTGATCTTGTTCGTACAGTTGTTCGTCCTGTAATAGCACCCCTTCCCCTACTTACGTCAGTGTTTACTTTAGGGAGGAACCCCCTGGATTCCCATGACAGCCCTGTCTTAAATGGTTAGGTGTCACGTCAATGTTTACATTGGCAAAACACCCCCCTCTAATATTAATCGTGCCCCCCTGGAATTGTCTGCTAGAACCCCCATCTTTCTTTAATTCAAGCAATTTTTGCATATATTTTATCCTATATTAGGTCTTTTCATCTTTTGTTTTTCGTTTGTCATGTTTTAAGTGCTTTTTCTGTGATTTCATAGTTTTATAACGTTTTTAATCAATAAATTTTGTATTTACAAAGTCTGTGTCTTTTTAGCTTTATTGATCTAGGACAAATCTTCAATATGTAATAATTTACGCAATGAAAAATCTAATAGCAATGCTAAATAAAACCTCTTATGTAACTTAACTAGTCTAGATGATTTTAGAACATTGGAAAACACTGGCAGGTGCATTTAATAATGCAAAAGTCAATAGGACTGGGGACGATTGTGCTCTGATGCGGAAAGGGGTAGAAATCACTTAATTGATTGGAACATTGGGATTCTTATTGCCTGTTGATGGCTATCATGTACAAAGTATTCCTTGAAATAAAATATTGGAAAGGGTTTCATGGTCCAGATGATTAAGGCGCAGCTTCATTGGATGAAAATGGCCTTTATAATTTGGACAAAAATCATTAGAATATAATAGTCCTCTGAGAAAAATGCATAAAATATTAAATCTTGAAAATTCTTATGTAACAATCCACGTGTGTGTCCTCTTCAGTTAAATGTGGGGGTCCCCTACGGAACCTGAAGAGACATATCACGTGAGAATGTGTCATCCGTAAATATTCCTCATTAAGGGAGAACTAGACAAAAAGCCTTGAAAGAAAAAAATGACTTGAAGAAAAATGTCCTAGAAAACATCTGGAGATGTCTTGAAGCGTCTTGAAAAAATGTCTGGAAAGAAATTGAAATCGTAAAAAGTATTAAGTGACACTGACGTGTGCCCTGCCATTATGTAACACCCACGTGTGCGCTGTCATTACGTAACACCCACGTATGCGCCGTGCTCAGTTAAAAGTGGGGGTTCCCCGTGGGTTCTGAAGAATTATGTCACATTAGAATGCGCCATCCTCTATTATATAGCAACCGAATGGTAAACTTTGACTTAACTAACACCTGCATCTCTTAGTTTCCCCTACGACTTAACTAACATCTGCTCTCGGGCACTGGTCGCATTGCGGGTCCTTTTAAAACAGGGACCAGTTGTATTACACAGGTGTGTCTTCCTGGGCCTTGTTGTATTGCAGGGGTGGGTGTCCTCCCAATGTAAACATTGGCGTAACACCTGACCATTTAAAACAGGGCTATCATGGGAATCCAGGGGGCATGTCTTCCCAAAAGTAAACATTGACGTAACACCTGGCCATATAAAACCTTCCTATGTGTGACTAAAATCATGGCTATGTGTGACTTTAAAATCATGGCTATGTGTGACTTTAAAGTAGTCATGGTGACTTTAAAGTATTAGTTTCAAGAACGAAAGCTAGTCCACCTCCGGTTCTACATAGTGGACAATAAAAGTAGAACTGTGCAAGTATTTTGGGGTCATCTTCACTTTTGTTGACGTTCCGACGTAAAAGACAAATTTGCTTTCAGCTGATCCTCGTAATAAGCCCGTTCTAGACCGCAATATGGCTTGAGCACCAATGTTCCTTTCGTGTGCGTCAGGTTTTTCTTGAAATTGTTGCCGACAAAACCTCTTTTAATTACCTTGAAACCGGAAAGGAAACTCTCAGTGTTCAGAATCCACGTAGAACTCTGAGCTTCTGTATGCTCTAAGCAAGCGCCATAAAGATTTTTTTCTATATAGTTATTACTATCCTGGAAAGGATCAAACCGTGCACAATTTTAAGTTTGGTTTCACGCTCACCAGTGACACGAAACCAAATTAACAGCTTAAGCTTGGAGGGGAGGGAATAATGACATCCAACCCACCAAAAAATTCACAGTTTTCAAAATTAAAAATTTATTTACCAATATGTTTCCTATAATTCATTCGTTTCTGTTTTTTTGTTCCAAATTGCCCCCCCCCCCTCAAAATATTCAAACTATAAAAAAAATCTTCTTACATTTACAAGAAACAAAGGAGAAAAATTCTAGGTAAAAAGAAGAAAAGAAAGAAGGATTGGCAAAATAATAACCTAAAAAAATTTAATCTTCTGGAGAAGGAGAGAGGAGAAGATGCGCTTGGTTCTAAAGAAAAAAGTTATGATGCTGTACAGCTTTCAAAGTGACTGCAATAGGTAGTACAGGATAAACAAAAGCAAAATATTACCGTGTTTCAGGTGTTTTCCATCTTTTTTTTTCTTGCAGATCTAAATAACTGTGTGGATGGTTGATTGAGTCTCTGGAGACATCGGTATCATCTGCAAAAAATCAGCAAAATTAAAGAAACGGCTTGATAGCCAACTATGGCAGTTTTTCTTTTATGGTCCGTTAGTTACAGCCTTCCTCCTCCCAATAGAGAGTCAAAACTTTATAACCGAAACTGTCGAGCTTATTAGTTGTTACCAGAGTGTAAAAGCCTCAACGGAGGAGGCCTGTGGAAAAAAAATTATTTGGACAGCCACAAAAGTGAAATAAAATATTCCATTAGTAAACTTTTTCACCTTTATAAAGCTATGGTGCAGGCTTGTTTTTTTTGTTATTTTTTTTTCATATATGCGCTCACGTTGGTGAAACTTAGCTTGCATTGATGGACGAAAGCTCTGTTCGAATAGAATCGACCTTTTGGTTGTTATTATAGCTCAAACTTGGTAATTTTCAATTCAATATTATCTTCTAAATAAATTAAAATTTACTATTGATTTCCCATTGAGTTCACTTCAAAATAAATATAAATAAACACTAAAGTATTAAATAGGTGATGATTACATCAATATACATCAAGTAATAATTTGATATTATAAATACAGATTTGTTTTTCCATTTCGGTTTCAATATTGATAAATGAATGTTCGTGATCATAAATGATATTTTTTTGTATATTTTGTAAGCTGGGTGAATCATTGAAAGACAAGAGTTAATACTGTATAGCTGACTTACTTGGTACGAAAATAAAACTTTGTGTGACTCAATTTCAGCCGACCACTTAAAAAAAAGTGGATTAATACGCAATGATAACTGCCAAGTCAAATACCTCTCCATGACCTATTGTGAATTTCAACAAATTCAACTCACACGAAGTCGTGGATGAAGATGGATGGAGACTTCATGATGTTACAGGACCACTGATTTGATACGATCATCCATGAAAAAAAAGTTACATATTCGTGCCTCCGAAATGATTGTCTCAGAAAAAGCTGCGAAATTTCACATTTTTTTTTTCAATTAGAGTTAGAAACCCATGCAGAAGATTGCGCTGATACATTGAATTTAACGGGGTAAGTTTTATCAAAATCTGCCTTTTTGAAGGCTTTTTTATCCCTTTTCGGAAAATGTGACAAACATTCTCAGGTTCCTAAATTTAGCTGGGTAGCTTTACACTCGATAAATCTTACCATTAAAATCCGATTCTTTTGATGTATACATATATTGTTAAAAGAACTTTTTTTAAGTCTCGGTTAGAATTAGCATTTGATTTTCAAACAGTTCGTGGTAACGAACTGTAAGTAAGGAGCGATCCAGCTCAATGGTAACCGAAACTCTAAAAAACGGAATTTTGATACCAATAGATACATCAAAAGAATCAGATTTTAATTCTGATTTCAAATATACAAGTTTCATCAAGTTTAATCTTACTTATCAAAAGTTACGCGCCTGAGAAAATTTGGCTGATTTTCTAAAAAAGGGAGGAAAGACCCCTAAAAGTTATAGAACCTTAATGAAAATCACACCATCATATTCAGCGTATCAGAGAACCCTACTGAAGAGGTTTCAAGCTCCTATCTACAAAAATGTGGAATTTTCCATTTTTTGCCAGAAGAAAGATCACGGATGCGTGTTTTTTTTTTTTTTTTTTTTTTTTTTTTTTTTTTTTTTTTTTTTTTTTTTTTTTTTTTTTTTTTTTCAGGGTGATCGTATCGACCCAATGGTCCTAGAATATCGTAGGAGGGCTCATTGGAACGGAAATTAAAAGTTCTAGTGCCCTTTTTAAGTGACCAAAAAAAATGGAGGGCAACTAGGCCCCCTCCCACGCTCATTTTTTCCCAAAGTCACCCGATCAAAATTTTGAGATAGTTATTTTGTTCAGCATGGTCGAAAATATTATAACTATGTCTTTTAGGATGACTTAATCCCTCGAAGCCCCCAGGGGGAGGGTTGAAAGTTATGAACTTTACCCAATGTTAACATATAGTATTGGTTATTGGGAAGTATACAGATATTTTCAGGGGGAATTTTTTCTGGTAGTGGGGGTGAGGGTGGGTCGGGGGTATATGGGAGGATCTTTTCATGAAGGAAGTTTTCATGGGGGAAGGGACATTTCTATGAAGGGGGCGCCAGATTTCCCATCATTATTTTAAAAAAAAATCAGAAATTAAATATAAAAAAAAACAAGTTTTTCAACTGAAAGTAAGGAGCAACATCAAAAATTAAAACGAACAAAAAAAATATTAGCTATATGATTGGGTTCACCTTCTAGTCAATGCCTCGCTCTTTAAGCCAAAGATTTTTTAGTACTTTCATAAGAGCTATTTATTCTAATTAACGGCCTTTGTGATTAAGGGGTCATTTTAAAGAATTGGAACAAAATTCGAACTTTAGCTTAAAGAGCAAGGTATTGACTAGGGGGCAAACCCCCTAATATGCGTATTAAAAATATATGAATATAGAAGTTCGTTACGTAAGTTAATTCGTAAGTTACGTATATTTATTACTAATAAAAACGTTCGTAAATAAAATTCAACAAGTTTCGAGAAAGCCATTTAACCAAATAAAAGTAAAATTAATATGCAAATTTCGTTTTAATTATTCATGCACGGTGAGCCAAAATCAAAACCTGCATTAATTAAAAAACGTTCACAAATGAAATAAAAAAAAAAGTTTTTTTTTAACTGAAAGCAAGGAACGACGTTAAAACTTAAAACGAACAGAAATTATTCCGTATATGAAAGGGGCTGTCACCTCCTCAATGCCTCGCTCTTTACGCTAAAGTTTGACTTTCTCACAACTCAATTTTTTTAAACAATAAAATTTTGTTTTAATTGCAAATTTTTTTAATTAACTTTAACGAAATTCACACCATCAGGTTCAGCTTATCAACGAACATTATTAAAGAAGCTTCAAACTCCTGTCTGCAAAAATGTGGAATTTTGCATTTTTAATTAACTTTAACGAAAATTACACCATCACATTCAGCTTATCAGAGAACCCTATTAAAGAAGTTTCACGCTCCTATCTGCAAAAAGGTGGAAATTTGCATTTTTTGCTCGAAGAAAGATCACGATGCGTGCCCTCCAAAAAATGGAGGGCAACTAGGCCCCGTTTCACCCTCATTTTTTTCTCAAAGTCACCCAATTAAAATTTTGAGATAGCCATTTTGTTCAGCATAGTCGAAAATCTAATAAATATGTCTTTTAGGATGACTTAAACCCCCACAGTTCCCAGGGGAAGGGCTGCAAGATATGAACTTTGCCCATTGCTTACATATTGTATTGGTTATTGGGAAGTATACAGAATTTTCAGGAAGGATTTTTTTCTGGTGGGGGGGGGGGCTGGAGGAGGGGGTTACTCGAGAGAATCTTTCCCTGGAGGATATTTCTTTGGGGTAAGGGACATTTCTATGAAGGGTGTACCGGATTTCCAAGCATTATTTAAAAAACGATCAGAAATTAAATTTTAAAAAAACAAGTTTTTTCAACTGAAAGTAAGAAGCAACATTAGAACTTAAAACGAACAGAAATTATTACGTATATGAGGGGGTTCTCCCCAAGTCAATACCTCGCTCTTTACGCTACAGTTTTTTTTAGTGCTTTCAAAAGAGCTATCTATTCTAATTAAACGGCCTTTGTGATTCAGGGGTTTGTGAATTAATTTTTTTTTAACTTTTAACGTAAAGAGCGTGGTATTGTCTAAGGGGAGAACCCCCTCATATACGTAATAACATATACGTAATAAAAAAAAACAAAAAACAAGCGATACGGCTCAATAGTAATCAAAACTTTTAAAAACGGAATTTTTACGTCAATAAATGTATCAAAAGAATGGGCTTATAATGCTGATTCTAAAATATATAAATTTCATTAAGTTTAGTATTACTCATCAAAGGCTACGAGCCTGAGAAAATTTACCTGATTTTTTAAAGAGGGAGGAAACATCCCCTACAAGTGA
>CM051263.1:37721832-37729332 GCA_027921565.1 Artemia sinica | reverse complement strand
CATATGAATTTCAGGCCAATCAAACAACTTTCGGCCCATTTTTGAGCTCTCTTTGTTAGAGGAGGGACAACTTCAAATATCCTTTGGATATTTTTTTTGTATATGGGTCGCGGACTTATGGCTGTAAGTTTCAAAGTTATCTAGTAAAGAAGTTTTGTGCCTCATTTCAAGCCCCCTAATCGCTCCCCCTTCCAACAGAAACATGTCGATGATCTTTAGAGTTTCACGCCACTGGACTCCCAAGATAAAAAAAAAATACCTCTACTTTTTTTTTACATAGAACAACGATTGTCGCAATAGGGGAGCGCTACCATCCTCTTCTCGTCACCAATAATAAAGGTGTACACCAGAAATATTCCGAAAAATCAAGAGGGATTGGATATGAATTTCTATCTCCTCCCTCATCCCTTGCCTAGAACGAAATCTATATTTATGTGACGGTTTAATAGAAGTTAATATGTTTTGCATTAAAATGCACCCTTTTAATTATATGCTCCCCCCCTCGCCCACAACATAATCCACCACCCCTCTTTCATGATAGCTGATGCACACTTACACGTCATTACGTATAATTAATTTAAAAAAAACCCGTAGGGCTCAAAATCCCTATGCCTTCCCAAGGCCAGAACATAATTTTCACTTTACTGAAAAAAATATAAATGTTTTTACTTTTATAACTTTAATAAATCAAATAATATTAAGATTTTGATTACTAAATATCAGTATATGTATATTAAACTAACAATGCACATTAAATTTTTTTTTCAGTAAAGTGCAAATTATGTTCTGGCCTTGGGAAGGCTTAGGGATTTTGAGCCCTACTCATGTTAATTTCTGCTCTTTTTGAGTTTTACTCGGTTATTTATTAAAATTTCTGTTCGTTTTGGGTTTCATTTATTTATCGATGGTGATTTGTGGTAGTTTCACACTTGGTAGGTTGTTTGATTTTATTTTTGCTCATTTTTGGTTTAATGGAGATCTTTACTTTTGTTTGAAAAACTTATTTTGTGGAAAAAGGTTTTTTTTAATTAATTTCTGTTCGTTTTATATCGACATAGTCTTTTGAGGGAAAAACAAAATAATTCTTTAAAGCTTTTAGTTTTTTTAAGAGTTTATAGTTTGGCCTGCTATTTGTATGCTGGAGAAAAATTTTCAGCAATTTTTAACAACATACACCCTTTTAAAAATCTGGACACAAATAGTAGTGCTTAATGTAGTTTCGTACCTCTTCTAGTTGGCCTGAAATAGAAAACTCGATACTTTCGCAAAAAAAAAAAAAGAAAAATCTGTTTACTTTCTTTGATAGCTGGGATACACTTACGCTATTTTGATTTGGTTAAATTTTAAGAGCAGAGGTAGCCCCGAAAGTTTGAACATAATACCCTCAGTCGATCTTGGGATACAGCTGAAATGACTTATTGGGAATTTGCATTAACGCAGTGCATCTTGATTTAATTTTAAGGCATCATTTAGTTTTTAAAGATAATTGGCAAATGGGAGGGTGGGCGTGAGAGGGGGACTAGTTGCCCTCCAATCACTTTCGACTGCTAAAAAGGGCATTAGCCCTTTCTATTTTCAATCGAATGAACCCTTTTCGAAGTTCCTAAGACAACTCTTTCGATACGAAGTGCCCTGGTCTAAACAAAAAACAAAGAAAACAATAACAATATATTGTACCCACATCGATCTTCACTATAAAAATGTCAAACCTTCCAATCACTTTCGACTATTAATAAGGGCACTAGCCCTTGTGAGGGGGTTGTCATCCTCAAAGACCTGAATTCCAAAACTTTCAACTACGTTAAACAAAATTGTTATCTCAAAATTTTGATTGAATGTGTTTGGGGAAATAGTGGGTGTGAGAGTGGGGTTAGTTGCCCTCCAATCACTTCCAACTATTAAAAAGGGCACTAGCCCATTCAGTTTCGAATAGAATGAACCCTTTTTGAAGTTTCTACGATAACGCTTTCTATAAAAACCTTATGTGCCCACGGGCATAACTTACAACCCTTGACTTGAGGGCTTTGAGGGGGTTGTCATCCTCAAAGACATAGTTTCCGGACCTTTCAACTACGTTGAACAAAATGGCTATTTTAAAATTTTGATTGGATGTGTTTGGTGAAAAATGGTGGGCGTGAGAGGGGGGTTACTTGCCATCCAATCACTTTCGACTATTAAAAGGGGCACTAGACGTTTCAATTTTCAATCGAATGATTCCTTTTTTGAAGTTTCTAAGAAAACACTTTCTATAAAAAAAAACCTTATGTGCCCCCTGTGCATAACTTACAACCCTTGCCCTGAGGGCTTTCGGGGGATTGTCATTCTCAAAAACATAATTTCCAGACTTTTTAACCACGTCGAATAAAATGACTATCTCAAAATCTTGATTGGATGTGTTTGGGGAAATGGTGGGTGTGAGAGGGGTGTTAGTTATCCTCCCATCACTTTCAACTATTAAAAAGGGCACAAGCCCTTCTAATTTCCAATCGAATGAGCCCTTTTTGAAGTTTCTACAACATCAATATCTATAAAAACCTTATATGCCCCCAGGGCATAACTTAAACCCGAGGGCTCTGAGGGTGTTATCATCCTCAAAGACCTAGTTTCTAAAACTTTTAGCTACGTTGAACAAAATGGCTACCTAAAAATTTTGATTGGATGTGTTTGGGGGAAAGGTGGGCGTTGGAGGGGGGTTAGTAGCCCTCAAATCACTTTCGACTATTAAAAAAGGCACTAGCTCTTTGAATTTCCATTCGAATGAGCCCTTTTTCAAGTTTCTACGATAAAGCTTTCTATATAAACCTTATATGCCCCCAAGGCATAAATTACAACCCTTCCCTGAGGGCTGTTTGGGAGTGTCATCCTCAAAGATATGATTTCCTGACCTTTCAACTACTTTAAACAAAATGGCTATCTCAAAAATTTGAATGGATGTGTTTGGATAAATAGTAGGCATGGAAGAGGTGTTAGTTGCCTTACAATCACTTTCGACTATTAAAAAGGGCACTAGCCATTTCAATTTCCAATCAAATGAGCCCTTTTTGATGTTTCTACGACAACGCTTTCTATAAAAAACCTTATATGCCCCCAGGACATAACTTACAACTCTTGCTCTTAGGGCTGTGGGGGGGGGGGTTGTCATCCTCAAAGACCTAGTTTCCAGAACTTTCAACCACGTTGAACAAAATGCTTATCTCAAAATTTTGATTGGATGTGTTTGGGGAAAAGGTGGGCGTGAGGGGGGGGGGGGTAAGTTGCCCTCTAATCACTTTCGACTATTAAAAAAGGCACTAGCCCTTTGAATTTCCAATCGAACGAGCCTTTTTTGAAGTTTCTACAACAACGCTTTCTATAAAAAAAGCTTACATGCCCTTTTAGGGCATAACTTACAACCCTTGTCCTGACGGCTCTGGGGGAGCGTCCTCCTCAAAAACATAATTTCTATCTGGAAATCAACTACGCTTAACAAAATGGCTATCCCAAAATTTTGAATGGATGTCTTCGGGAAAATGGTGGGCGTGGAAGGGGTGTTAGTTGCCTTCCAATCACTTTCGACTATTAAAAAGGGCACTAGGCACTAGGCATTCCAATTTCCAATCGAATGAGCCCTTTTCGAAGTTTCTACGACAACTCCTTCGATACGAAGTGCCCTGGTCTAAGACCAAGAACCAAAAATAAATAATACAGTGTGCTAACATCTTTCTTTACTTAGGCAGCGCTATTGCGCTGCCTATGATGTTATGAAATGTGAAGCAAATTAATTTAGTTAAATGAAGCTCTAAATTAATATTTTTCGCAATACAATGGGAGGCGTCATCCCGCAGCGCCCTTATTCAGGCTTAGTCTAAATGAAGGATGATAGGAGATATATTCTTCCCCTCTTCCATACCCTTTCTACATTTATCAGATGGATCGTGGAGATCTACCTAATTTGGGCATTCAAATGCGTTCTTTTTTGTATCTATTCCCCCCCCCCACCTACGGAATCACCCACCCGTCCTCCTTCATCATAGTTAATGTTTGACTTTATGCTTTTCTTCGCTTTTTCTTCACGTGTCTTAGTTATATATCCTAATTACAGTATTACAAAAAATTTGGTACTTAATTTGGTTTTTTTTGACAAGATAATTATACAAAAATACGAACTTTCTGTTTTAAACTGTGTATTTGAGCAATCTCCGCGATTCTATAGACTTGTTTTCTTTCTTATTTTTCTTGACAGATTCGAGTAAAATCTGTAAGCCCCCCTCCCATCCCTTGCGAAGAAACAGCAAAATTAAATATTTCTTTCAGTTTATATTTTGCATTAACAATGCTGTTTTATCCTAGGCAAGATAAAAAAAAATCACTAGGATTACCACTGTGAAAGTCAATGGATTCTAAGACAGGTTGTTTGTTTTCCTGTCGAATAAATACTTATTTTGTTCCTCCAACTTGTTTCTGCCAAATCGTGCATGTTATCAGTTCTCTGCGATTGTTAAAATCCTGCATATTAGACTGCTGCTCCAATGTGGCCTCCGTTCTCAAGAACTGAACAAAAAATTAAGCTTGCCTCTTTAATTTATGAATGGCATTAATTGTTTTGATTCATTAAAAAAAAAAAAAAATTGAGGATCAAAGCCCTTCTTAGAAACCATTGATATTTTGTTGGACATTTAATTTATTTTTTACGGTATAACATAGGCTCTGGATGCATTCTTGAATGTTTCATTCATCTAGCTCAACTACTTTGCAAGATATCAAAAAATCTATTTTTTAGACTAGAATTTTATCCAAGCTACATATATTATCGAACTTCTAAGATAGTTAAGATTATATTTCCACATCTATACCACTATTAGCTCTTTAGTTTATGATACAAGAAAATATAGGAAATGATTTGGCCATTCATATTGGATGCACACCGAGGAAGAAATTGCAGACATTTAATTGGGGAGAGTTTGAAATTTGTGTTGTCAAAATAAATAAAAATTAATAAGAATCTGAATTTTATCTGGTTTTGTTCATTATTTGCATTTTTTGGGCGTCAGGGGGAGGGGGGGGGGGGTAATCGCATCCTTGTTGTCTCCTATGGGTACTCCTGTCGGGGGAGAAAGTAAAATAGCATAAAAACTAAGGAAATTTCTAACTATTCTGTTTACAAACACTTATTAAATATAGTCTAAGACAGAGGCGAAAAGGGGCAGACTTCCATTTCAGGCATTCACTCCTTCAGAATAGATTGTTCCAAGAAGCTCCAAAAGAATAATGTATCCCTTGGTCGGATATTAAGGCTTGAGCCCTAAGGCTCTTTTTAGTCCTCAGGGTATAAAATGGTCTTTGAGTTTTTTCTCACAGGGTATTCAGTTAAAAATGAGTTAAAAAAACAAAGAAACAAGCTTTGCTATCTTTAATTCTTTAAAATATTAATTTGGTACTTATAATAATTGACTTGGTCAAGGATATGTGCAAAGGAGTGGGCCTACGTAAAATCTCGGAATTCTTATTTATTCTTCGATATTTTCTTTTATTCTCCATACAATTCACATGTGTTTAATCTTTTTTTTTTTAATATATGCTCCTAGACCAAAAAGTTATTTATTTGGGCGATTTTGGAACAGTCAATTTTATGTGTATCTGTGATTTTAGAAAACTGTCAGTATTTGTCTGCTGGTTTCTATATAAACTAGACTTACTTTACTACCCTCAGCTACAATTTTTAAAAATCAAATATTGCTAATGATTTATTAATTGGCATGATTTTTCAAAATAACTATCCCACGGTTTTCGTCAAAAGAAATAAAAAAAAAGAAAGAAAAAGAATGGAATTCTTCCAGAGAAACGTTCCACAGTTGCGCCTAGTGAAATACTGCATTGAAATCTTTATTTTCTTATGGATCTTGAACACGTGCAATATTCACTACACGTGCTAATTGTGTTTAGTTTATAAATAAAGCTTGTAGGATTATGTGAGCTTTTGAAAATGTGAGTTTGATAATTAATTATGTGGCTTTGTTATGATGTTTCCCTATTCTTCGATAGTAACCTTTGGATGGGTTTCTTTTCCCGTTATAAATTAAAGGATAAGAGAACAAACTAGCAAACCTGTACAATTAATGTACATATACATTTATGCATAGGGAAACAAATAAACTTTCAAATGGGGATAAATCCATTTATTTAGACAGTGAAAAAACAGGTACAAAAGTCCAGATATTTCGGTCACATATTCAGCGACCGTCTTCAGTAGAAATACTACTTTTTTTTTCTTCTTTTTTTTTAGTATTTCTACTGAAGACGGTCGCTGTATATTTGACTGAAATATCTGGACTTTTGTACCTGTTTTTTCACTGTCTAAATAAATGGATTTATCCCCACTTGAAAGTTTATTTGTTCGTCTTAGAACGGCAGTGTGGTCCAAGAAAACAACACCTAATTTAAAGGTGTTATGTCGAAAATTATGCATAGGGACATAAATTATTCATTAATGTTCCTTTATATTTGATTCTGTACATTCTATATTAACTTTCAAATTAATTTATATGTTACTGATTAGCGATTGTGACTCAGAATTTGTGTTTTATTGAAAACTAAAACAATAAATGAACAATAAAATAAAATTCGAAAAGAACCGTTTGATCCGTAAACAACAAATGAGAATTGACTAAATATTTAATATGTAATGATTTTAGTTCCTGAAAATATCAGCAATTTAAGATTCAAGATTTTATTTAATAACATTTTTATGTGTTATAATTGTGAAAAGAAAAACTTTAAAATATACCACAAACATCAAAAACAAGAAGAACAATAGGGAATTCTTTTCGTAAGACAGTGGAATAATTTTTTTGAATGAATATTTCGGCCCTATGTCCAAGCTCGTCCTCAGCAAAATATAAATATATAAAAAAGGGGGGGGGGCAGTTGCCCCCCCCCCTAGACCTTCAAATTTACATTAAATATGGCTGAAAAAGCAGATGGCTTGGGAAAAGCAGGTGATAAAACTCCATCACACTATCGACTGCCCCCCTCCCCTAGACAATATCTGCCCTCCCCTAGACAATATGCTGCCTACGCCCATGCCTACAGGGGAGAAGTAGATATACCCCAGTTTGTTTTAACTTTTAGTTTTAGGTTTAACTCGATTATTCTTTTTAATTTTTATTTCAGGAATTATTTATTTATATGTATCAGTAGTTTTCATCTTTGTGGTGGATATGATTACCAAGTTTAATTTCTCTTCGTTTTGGGTTCTATTTATTTATTGGTAGTAATTTCTGGTCGTTTCAATTTTGATTTATTATATTCCTTTAATCCTGCTTGTCTTTGGTTTACCTATAGCTCTTTACTTTTCCTTGACAAGCTTGTTTAGGAATTAATTGAAAAAAAAACTTTCCGAAAAAGAAGTTTCTTTGAGAAAAGTAAAGGACATATTAAACTTAGGATCAGAAGAAACAGAAACATACAATAATTCAAACTGAAAACGACCAGGAATTATTATTAAAGAAGAAATAAAACCCA